>JAXQQM020083833.1:0-20430 GCA_034641835.2 Pinus albicaulis | reverse complement strand
CATTGGACGAGGAATTAAATTTTACATCCAACGAGAACTCTCGCTTGAAATTTGAGCAAAACCTTATGGATATAAGTTGAAAATACGAGTTAAAAGAAGGTAGTTTTATTATTTTATTATTTTTTAATATTTGTACATTTTTAATCCAAAAATAGTGAATCATCCCCCATGGTTGACATCATCATATTGAAAATTATTGGTTCTTATAAAGTTTATTTTGGTTGTTCATTTTTTTTGGACACCCAATTTAGACGTAAAAATTCCCCTAATGATAGCCTGAGAGTACCATACTTCCTCTTCACAAGAAATATTGGTGCACCACAAGGTGATACATTTGGTCTAATGTATCCTTTGTCAAGAATTTCCTTCAACTGCAACTTCAACTCCACTAACTCTGGAGTTATTATCCTATATTGTGCCTTTGATGCTATTGTTTACCCTGGTACCAACTCAATAGAAAAACCCACTTCATTATGAGGTGGTAACTTTGAAATATAGGCAGGAAATACATTCCAAAATTGTTGTAGAACTAGGTTGTTGTTCAATACCTATAAATCCTCATCTTGCTTACCTCTCTCAGTAGAAATATGCACTGCAAATAATACACACCATTCTTGTGACTGTGATTTTCCCACAAAATTGTCACCATTCTAACTGATGTTTCCTTCTACTTACCCTATAAGATTTTTTTTCTCCCATTGTCATCCAAACAATCTGTTAGATTGCTATACCAATAGGTGTCATATATCATGATTGAATTGATGAGCTATGTAATATGGTCATACCTTTTCTTGTTACAAAAGTTTTCCATATTGTCAAAAAATCAAAAAATTTCAAAAAATGTAAAGAGGGTATACCGTAAAAGAAAAGTCAAAGGGTGAAAAAATAAAAATGGCCAAAAAAGTGAAAGAAAATGAACCCCACCAAAATAAAGGCCAAGGAAAGTGCACAAGTCTAAATGTGCAAGTCTAAATAAACAAATTGTATGCAACTTGTATTTTATGCCACAATTTATGAACAGTCAAACAGTTTAAGCTTGGCTAGTTCATCTTTCAATTTTATGTTTTAGAGATAGAGAATAAAATTTGACCAAACTATTTAATCTTGGCAGATAAGTAGATAGGTAGAGTAAATAAAAGGATCTCAACAGCTTAATCTGAGCTCTTGGATGTAATAAGGTTAGAATTAGATAGATTTCCACATGTAAAAGAAAAAGTGTGATAAGGGTTTGCCAGTCTAAGTGCACCCTAATAAAGAAGAAAAATGGTAGGTTAAAGTAGGTAGGGTAGGTAGATGTTTTTGTAGAATTACATGTGATGGATAATGACTCTAGATGTGTTAAATCTTTACTTTCATCACAAGTACAAAGGCAGACACTACACTGGAAGAATTTCAAGCAAAGAAAAGTCAAATTTTTAACTTCCTTTCTCATTTTTCCCTAAAAATTTCACTAATTTCCCCTAAGTACTAAGGCATTTGAAAATTAGAGGGGATCAAGGCATTTCCTTGACTTTTGGAGGGACCGGACCCTTGACCCAATAATTGGAAAAGCCTAAGTACTTAAAAGCATTCATAAATCATTCATCCACTTCCACAAGACAATATTTTCCTAAGTAAAATCCTATTTTACTTAGGGAAATTTCACAATATTTCATAAAAACCCTTTTCATTCAAGCATAAGTTAATTACATAAACCTAATGTTTTTATACTTAGTGCTTTCATTCCGTTTTCATATTAATTTCTAACTTTATTATTTAAATCCCTATACAAATTCCCATTTTCCCGTATTATTTTAATAAAATTCCCAAATTAATATATTATCCCACCCCTTTGTTTGAAATATAGCCTTAATATGGTGACTAATTAATCAAATCATGATCCCTTATCCCTGCTGCATTTAAAATATGTTAATTAACCCTCACGGTTAATTAAAAACACACCTCACCAATAGAATTCCCCCCAATGCGATTAATTCACACTTAATTACATTGGGCCCGCCCTATTATCTCTCCGTCATCTCCCTTTCCTGACGACCGTTTGATCAATCAATCCAAGATCTACGGTTGTCATCAATATCTCTGCGCCTCCATGTCCAAACAATAACGCGTGATGGCTAAGCGATTTTCTGAACAGTGCCGTGCCACGTGTCATATATTGTATGCAATCGCTCGCCCTCTACTGAAAACCGCCCGTCCCCAAAAGTTGTGCGATGAATAACGCTTACCACTTGCCTCCCATGACAAAACAACCATACTTGCTGACGTCATCCACTTAAAAAATCAAAAAACCCCGCCAACCTTTGAATTTGAAAATAAAACAAATGAACTCGAATTATTTTCACTATCCCGTGCAGTGACCAATGTCCCATGCAACAAATTCCAAAATCAACTGTCAAAGATTTTCAACCGCCACCTTGCTGAGGAAAATTGCATTTGAACAATCAAGAATTCATCCGCCATAGCCAACACCTGTTTTCGTCACTGTTTGTTTCCTGGAAAATAGGTATTTACCCAAATTCCCGTTGAACTCTGCAAAATCCTGGTTTTTGTTTTAATTCCACACGAAAAAACTGAAATAGGGTTCAATATTGGTCTTTATTTCATTCCTCAATTCCCAAAATTGCAATTATATTCCCAAACCTGTGATTGTGCTTGTTTTTTCATCAAAACCTGAATTCATTTCTGAATCCACAAGAACCAGAAATGGAAATTCTGGTGGCTTTGAATGTCGCAACCCTGAATGCCCCTCACAGAGATTTAGAGTATCTACCTCTAGTAGATAGGGATTTCCAAATTAAAGACCTCGTCCTCAGTGAAAATCCTCTCTGAATTTTTTGCCACTGCAAAGATAACTACCTTAACGGCTCTGACATTTTTGGACTATGGGAATCCAATCTTCCAATATATCTTCTCCCCTCAATCAACATATTTCCTGAAATAATCTATTACTGCCACGCCAATTATGATCCCAATCAACGAGCAGTCTTGTCCCCAAGTCAAACCGTCCTTTTCCCAATAACTGCTCAGTCTATCAATGAAATGTTACTGTTTCAGCCTGGTCAAGCCCTGACTCCCCTTTCCATGGGAGAGTTACTTGAGAAATCGACCAATTTATCCCAAGAAGAGTTGAACCGCCTCTGCCAAACTTTTATGTTGCCAAAACATCATCCCAAAGGCCCTCCCCCTTATGGATATACCTTTTTCACTGATGTGGGTAGATTCATTTTGAATATGATATCTTCTGTAATGGGTTTCAATACTAGTGAATATGTTGATCAATTAACCCTAGTATTATTGTCAATTTTTACCCCTAGACAACCCCCTGCTGTCAAATATGATTTTTCTTCCTACATTGCTGATAAAATCCATGATCAGTTCATGAGATTGGAAAATGAAAGAGTGTTCAAATATTCCTCTGTTATATACCATCTCATGCTTTACTATCAATCAGAGAGTTTCCCTTTTCATATTATGAAACTTGATGCTAAAGGAAATCCTAGGTCTGTAATCTTTTGGTCTGCAATCACTCATAATTCCTCTGATTCTCCTTATTCTTACAATGAGTTCATTGACCTATTTGTGCACCCTGCAACCACCTTATTAATAGGAGTCTCCCCTCCTAGGGTCAATAGTGAGATCAAGAAAATTCTCCAACTCTCAAAGAAATACAGGATAGGTGATTGGTACCTATACTGGAATCATACAGAAATCAGAATATATGGGTGTGAGTTATGTCCTTTCAAGTTACCAAAATATGTCACAATGAGGCTCTTTGCCTTAGAATATTTTAGACGGATGATAAATTCAGACATAGTCCATTTTTGCAATGCCAAGAAAAAAGCTCAGCTTAGAATTAAGAGTCAATTAGGTCCTTTTGTCTGCTATTCTAGGGATGCTGGAAAAGAAGCTAAAGGAATCCTAGAAGAATATCTCAAATTGCAAAAAAATTTCTACTGGGTACCGTATGACCCAAATAGCTTTATTTGTGATAGGAGGATGAAAAACAAATTTTCATCATACCTTCATCATAGAATTCCTGAAATTGAACAATATGTCAATATGTATGAATGGATGGAAGGGAAGTTGATAGAACAAGATAGTGAACATGTCAGTGTTGAAAATGTTATGAAATATCTTGAGAAAATACTTGACCTGGATTCTTTTGGACAGGTGCAAAGACCAGGAATTGGTCCTTCTTCTGCTGGAACTTTTCAGCAAAATTTACAAGAAATCAGTGTATTGGCCACAGTAACATCCAAAGGGAAAGAAAAGGAGGTTGATATACAAGTTACAAAGAAATTCACAATGAAAAAACAACCTGAAAATTCTAAGGAACATGGCCAAATACAAACTTCCCCCACTCAAATTAATGTGGCAGAAATTTCAATTTTGCAAACTACTGTCAATGAAGAAAAAGGTAAGAAGAGAGATGCAGAAATAGCTACCCCTATCAGTGGATCTTCAGAACAACCTAATATCAAAAAACAAAGATTAAATCCTCTTTCAGAAGTAGGATTTGTTCAAGAAATCCATGATATTCAGAGGAGAGAAGAATTAGGAAGTTAGCAAACATGTACAATCAATGGGACATCCACTAATTCACAGAGAAAAGAGCTACAAAGGTATCAAAGTGCAGAAGTATCTTGTTTCAAACCACCAGTGAAAGATGCCTAGGATATTAAAAGGACATTTATAAATATAAAGGCCAGAAATGATCCACTAAGACTTCAAGTCTACAATCAATATTTGAAGATGGCTCCTAAAAATCAACAAAGATTGATGTCAGCCTATGATATCTAGCAAGGTAAAATGGTGATGAGTCATTTTAAACCCAAAATGCAGCAGCCTCAAACAGCTGCAGATTATGTCAGAACTAATTTTGAAGTCATAGCAAATGATATTCATCCTTTGGATCAGATTGAGTTGCACAAATAGATAGGTGAAATGATTTATTCCACTTTGACTGATAAATCAATGATGACCCAAAAATTACAGGATTCTTTGGAGAATACTAATTCTCATTTGCATCTTGAAAAAGCCTCTTCTCAGGCTAAGGACAATAGGATAAAGACTTTGGAAGAAATAATTATTGGATTAGGTCATAATCCCAAAGATGTCAAGGGTATAGAAGCCTTGATTAAGAAGAAAGATGATGATATTGTAGCTTTGAGAAAACAATTGAAGTTACCATCCTCAAGGCATCCACAGACTGCAGAAATTATAAAACAAAACTCTGAAGAAGAATTGATGGATTTGCTCTTGAAACTGAATGAGAAACTAAATGAGACTGAAAAAGAGCTTGAAAAGGCATTAAAGGACAAGCAGGAAAAAATTCCAGCATCTACAACAGAAGTAATTATAGGTACAACAACAACAGGTCAGCCAACAAAATTATCACAGGTCAAAACTTCCAATTCAAGCACTGAAGAATTAATAAAATAAATGGAGGAATTGAAACTCCAAGTGACATAGCTCCAGAGAACAAAGGTACAATTCACCACTTTAGAACAAAAATATGATCTCTCGAAGATAAGTGTTGTAGAGAAAACAAGAGAGGTCAACAGATTAGAAAAATTGGTCAAAGCATTAGAGAAGGATCTCACATTGGAGAAGCCTTTGAAGGAAATAAAATAAATTCTTTAGACCAACATCATTCAGTTAATAAATGATGTCTGGCCATCAATTCAAATAATGTATGAGCAGAATGATTTAGTTAAATTGGCTTTGGAAGAGATTCTAAAAGCGAGAGATGAATTAGGGAACATGCCTGAAGAAGCCAATGAACTTATACACTTTTTGAATACTAAGAACAGATACCAACTTGAAGAACTTGGCATCCAAGACAGAACAAGAACAATTTTGGAGATAAAAAGAGTTTTTACTAAAAGAACTCTGATGCAGAATCTAGAAAGAAGATGCTCTGATATGCAGGAGGAAATCAATGCCTTCACAAAAATATTGGATATTCTATTGAATAAAGGATTGCCAAGTCCTTTAGTTTTAGATGATAAACTAATGAACCTTGAAAGTTATGTTGATAAATTGAATAAGCATGCTGAAAATCAGGCCAGTTCCTCAACTAGTTCATCAGCAGCAACAGCATTGCCTACAGGCAAGATTCTTCATGACAGATTGGAACATTTGTTTTATCTCGAGTATGAGGTAAAGCACTTATTCCCAATTTAGCCTACTTTCTTTAGATATATAGAGACTGATGAAACTCTAAGGAAACTTCAAAGAACCATAATACCGGAAGCTCAATGGTGGGAATAAATTTTAGAACTTTTGTAAAAATTATCCTTACATGAACTTTTGATTATTTATTACAGTAAGTCATGATAAGAATGATAAAAAGGATAAACAGAGGTCAAAGTGTATCAGTATAGATAAACAGTATCAGTAAAACAGATCAGCCAGCACAGAGTTACTAAAGAGGATAGAAACAAGCCAAATCATAGGGCCTACCTCCAGCACATTCATTTAAAAAGGGAATAGCACAACATCAGTTATCTTTTATCTTATCCATGAGACCATCTGTCTCTAGTTTGTTGTAAAATATTCATGAGTCATCCTAGATTATATCTCAATTTGTTATGAGATATTTTTTATAATTTTTTGTATAAATACTCTCTCAAATGGAGTATTGAGGGGTGGATTTTTAGACTTTGTTGTAACATTGATTACTTTGGAATAAAGTGTTGTTGGACAAATTTTGTATGGCTAGTTGGATAAGGAATTGATGCAAAAGACTTTTCACAGGATTCTTGAGTCAAACAATGGATCAATAAGTCATCTATCTCTTATGTTTTAGAGATTTTATATTTGTTTATTATACCATCTGTGTTTCATATCTGAATAATTAATGAAAAAGAATAAATCAGAAAGTTCTTTAGTGCAATCTGTTTTCAATCGTTATTATTCTTAATGTTTTCTTCTAAACTAGTTTAAGCAGTGAATTCTTAATTGCTCCTATTTTCTAGTTTATTCATTTTGATTATTTAGTAAATAATTCTTAATTTCCCTTTATTAATAATCATTCATGTTCCCTCTTTCGAATATGTTGAAGGATTCTTAATTTCCCTTCACCCATTTCGAGTACATTTCATTCTATTTAGATTTATGATTGTTCCTTATTTTATTACCTTGCCCTGTGAAACCATCTCTTGTTAAGAAAATTAATCGAGTTAAGCCATCTTTCTTTGACTCCATTAGCCCAATGGCCTAAATTACTCAGTCTTACCCTCTACTATAGAATTTCATCACCCAATTTCAATCAAAATCCTTATACTTTCATAACTAGCCTAATATCTTTCAAAACAAAGCTAATTCTTACAGAGAGAGCCCTCTCTAGGTACAGATTGGCTAGATTTTGTACCTAAAAGTTGGTTTGTGGTTACCTCGGATCCCTTACGTGTATGAATTTTGAATAAGCGAGATATTATTCACTGAGATTATCTTGATCACACACTATTTGAGCTTCATGCATAATACATAATCTCTTCTACCATTGATCATTAATTGCGGAAATATAAACAATCGCATGCGCACATTAAAACCATAAACAATCACACATATAAACACAATATTTATGGGAAATATTAAAGCTGAAAACCACCAACTATCTGTATATTATAATGATAGAGATCATGTAACAATCATTGTACAAACTCCTCACAAGCTCTCAATACAATCTCCAATTGTTACACACTACACAAGCTCAGATCTAGCAAAACACATGCTCCAATCTGCTCCACCTGTTAGCCTGCCTCTACTGCGCAATCCAAGATGAATAATGGCTCCAACTAAGTTTGAATCCCTCTGGTATGCACTGCGCAATCCTCATTGGCATCTCCATCAATGTGTGGTGCAAACTCATGCACCAGTATAGTCACAACTGATAGTCACACTGCTCTTTCACCTACCTCTTCACTGGTCTCCACTGAAACTGTCCATGCACTGAAGTTAACTGATGTATTTTTTAGTTGATTTATGAGTTAATAATTAGTGAATTAATTAATAATTAATTCACACCACTCTCACTAGTGTATCAATCAGTTAGACTAGATACAACTAGCTCAACTAAGTTAAACTGAACACAACTCCATTAACTGTCTCATCAACTCCACCAAACTCTGTCACATGAGTTCTAACTGAAGTCAACCATGAAATAGCTCCACTAAACCCTAGGAATAGCGTAATTCCTTCTGTCAGCTGCATGTGCCACATCCAGGCATCAAACTGAAGTGCTCCAAGAGGATAAGGTAATGTTTAGAGTCCAAATATTATTAAGAGCTAATGACATATATATTATTAGAATAAAAATATAAGTCCATCTATTTTTTCTAACTTGACCAACCATCCACAAATAGAATCCTGCAACTCATAGAACATGATCCATATGTCTAAAAATAGACATAGTCTAAAAATAGACTTTGCACCAAAAATACCCTGCGGGCCCACTTAGTGAAGGCGACTCCTTTCCACTAAGCTCATCATCTTGTTGCAATCTCAACACTCCCTCTCAACAAGATATGGATTATCTGCAACCCCTATCCTGCCCTTGTGGTATTTGAATTTGCTCTGGTGAGCGCCTTCGTCGAAGATATCGGCATCTTGATCCTCTAGTAGGAATGTAAATAACATGATCCTCAGCTGCACACAATCTCTAGTATGATGATATCATATGTCACTAACAGAAGCCACACGGCTTCACCTCATCCGGTATCGTACCACAATCCATATCTCGATGTGCCTCTAAGATAACGCAATACATGCTTGCCTGCCTTCTAGAAGAGCTTGGTTGGCTTAACCATAGCTTGTGAAAGCTGGTTAAAAACATAGCATATATTGGGTCGTGTATTGACCAGATACATAAGCGACCCCACCAACTGTCGATAAACAGTGGCATCCACTACCTCCGCTGAAGTAGCATCCTCCTTCCTCCAACCACCAGGAAGAGGAGTATCAACAGGCTTGCAGCCATGCATGTTTAACTTCTCCAGTATCTCCCAGGCATACTTACCCTAAGAAACAAATAGTCCATCACTGCGCTGCCAAATTTCCAATCCCAGGAAATAATGAAGGAGGCCCAAGTCCTTCATCTCAAACTCTTTTGCAAGATCCTCCTTGCATGAGAGTATCAACAGCTCATCACCTATCAAAATCAAATCATCTACATAAAGTACAATGATAAAAAACTTACCCTCCACCACAATTTGGTATAGGTTCGGATCCGCCTCACTCTTGGAGAATCCAAGTCCGGTGAAATAACTGTCTATCCGTGTGTACCAAGCACGAGGTGCTTGTTTCAACCCATACAACGCTCTCTTGAGCCTGCACACATGCGACTCGCTGCTGAAGATCTCAAAACCTTCGGGCTGCTCTATGTACACCTCCTCCTCAATGAATCCATTGAGGAACGCAGTCTTCACATCCATCTGATGAATGTGCCACCCCATCTGCGCTGAGAGAGCAAGAATCGTCCATATGGAAGAATACCTTGCGACAGGTGCAAAGGTCTCCTCATAATCGATCCCCTCAATCTGTGAAAAGCCTCGAGCAACAAATCTTGCCTTGTACTTCTCCACACTCCCGTCAGCTGCCTGCTTCACTTTGTAGATCCATCTCGAACCCACCACTGATTTCCCTTCTAGCCTTGGGACAATCTCCCATGCACTGTTTCTGACAATCGAATCATACTCTTCCACCATGGCATCTACCCATGCAGGATCCTCCACAGCTTCCTCGAAAGAGGATGGCTCTGTCACGATACACTTGCTCATAAGAGCCATGTATCCAGTATACCGGTCAGGTGACTGTCTCTGTCTGCACTGTGCTGTAGGTGGTCCTACAACCTTCTCTGCATCTTGAGCCAGTCGCTCAGCTTCTGTAGTGCGCTTCTGCCCTCTGATGGTTGGCGCTGCATGAGTGGTCTCTTCCACTCCATGAACTTCCTCTTGTGGGTGATCCACATCCTGAAGCTCATCCTTAGGAACTAATAGCTCCTCATCTGCATGCAAGTGTGGCTCCCTCTCAAGCGAACACTTCATGGCTTTCTCCTCCTGAAATTTGATATCCCGTCGCACAACAGTCTTGCGACTGTCTGGCAAATACACACAATAGTTATGGGGCGTATCAGTGTACCCCACAAATATCCCAACCTCTGCGGTCAGCTCCAGCTTCTTCCTGGCATCCTTTGTCACATGAATGTAAACAGGTGAACCAAAAATCCTCAAATGGGAAATATCAGGCCTCTTACCAGAAAACGCCTCCTCGGGTGTACTCATGCCAGCGGTTTTGCACATATCTACGTGTGCATGCATCTGCTGTTGAATCTCTAATTAAAGCTGAGAGGGGGGGGTGAATCAGTCTAATACATTCCTAATCTTTTAAACTTTTCAATAAACTTATTTACACCTTCATTTCAAACTCTATTTGATGTGAGAGTAATCTTAGAATGTAATCTGAAAGTATTAGTTTAATAGAGCAGTAGACTTAATTTGAGAGCAGCAGGTATTAAGAAAATGATACATATAAGATCAATACATAAATATCATGCACAGAGACACCAGATATAAGTGGAAACCCATAAAGGGAGAAAACCACATCTTATTATTGTTGTGATGCAAAGGCAAGCTCCAACTCCCTCTCACCACTGTTTTTCTGCAGGCACCAACCTACAGGAGGCTCCTACCTCAATTCCGCAAGCTACAACTTGCAAGGAAGCACCAACTCCCTTCAGTTTTCTGCAGGCACCAACCTACAGGAGGCTCCAACCTCAGTCAGCTACAACTGACAGCTATCAGGCTGCAACTTGATAGGAAAGCTCCAACTTCCTCATTTTCTAAAACTGAATGTTTGCTAATTTACCTCTGATATCAGCTCTGTTCTGTAGCTTCTCTTAATCTTCTCTGCCTTCTATATTCTGCATTCTCTCTATATATGCTCTCTCCCTTGCTCAAAAAAAACTCACTCTGCATATCAAGATGATATTATTTATAGATTTCCTCACATGACTGTTTGTATTCTGCTTGGAATTCAAAATGGAAAGTCATGTCTCTTTGCCTTCTGCCTTCTCACTCCTTTTATCAGCTTACTCAAAAATTATAACTGTAGGTGTCAATTTTAACATTACAGTGGGAGTTTGTTTTCTCTTGGAGACTTGCCAATGCATCACAAAACAATAAAAACAATTAAACCATTTACATTCGAATTACAATGTGAATTCCAGCTCACTTATTTTGTCTCTTGGTTTGCTGCGCATTTTTCTTTTCTGTGACTGTATGCTTTTCTGTCCTCTGCTGTGGTGTATTTGCTGCATACGTGAAACAGTGCTTTTATATCAGTGCCTCTTAGAAAAATACGTGACTGCTGACTTGCAGCAAGTGTCTTGTTGATGTGGAACTTTCCGCAAGCGGAATGGACATATATCACAGTCGTATATTAATAATCGCCCTCCCGTTAAGCTGAGGCCCGTGGGTCTACAGACCGTGCGGCATATTTTAATATAACCGCAACCATGTTTTATATATCTAACAACACCCTTTTAATATAACTGCTGGGCAGTTTCAACCAACGCGTATCATATCCATGGTCCGTTTATAATACAGCACTTTAATAATGTCGCCCTCTCTTCAATGTAGTATTTTACTTAAACTCCTTTCTTTTCACTTTAATGTATATGAACCCTTTCTCATGTAACTTCCAGCGATATATTAATAGACCCATTTAACATAGGAAACAACCTTTCGGGCCACCTTGTCACGCTTTCCGATGCACTGACTCTCCTCCGATTGCGATTGATTGCTCCTGCTACGATTACGATTGATCGCAATCACAAACTTTGTTTGCATGTCTGCTGTTTAACTCCTATGCGATTGAATCATTGCGATCTCTGATTGCGATAACTATTCCTGTGATTGTTTCGATTGCGATTGTTTAACTTCGTCAGCGATTCTCCGATTGATCGCAATCGCAACTTTGAGTTGCAAGTCCCGCTGCTTTGTTTACCTCCGATGCGATTGGGAAGGGGTCCCACCATATAAAACATCGTTTTGTGCGCTCCATAATATATACCTTGGACCTTTGGTTATATGCTACGGGCTTCATTGTATTCGCAAATTCTCTGTTTATTTAAGTTCCGAGTTTTATCAGTTGCGGTTTATAGACCCATCGGGTCCGGATTCTCATCGCAATCGCAATTTCCTGTGGGTTACATATTACGCTGCTCTTGTGATCTCCGATTGCGATTGGGTGAGGGGTCCCACCTTATAAGCCATTTCGTTTTGATAGAACCTTTGATTATATAGATATAAAGCGCTCCGCTTGTATATAACTGATATATATGTTTATATATATATATTTTTCCGCTGGAGTGAAGCGATTCTCGGAATTATGTTTGTATATGTTATATGTGCTCTGCTTGCATATAGCTGATATATATGTTTATACATATATTTTGCCACTGGAGTGAAGCGATTCCCGGAATTTTATAACAGCTCTCTGCCTCTGTCTCTGACTCTGTCTCTGCCTTTGCTGCGCCGGTTGGAGAGTGCGATTCCTGGAATTTTATAACGGCTCTGCTTCTGCCTCTGCCTCTGCTGCTCCTGTCGCTCTGCCTCTGCCTCTATTGCTGAGATAACGGTTCTGCCTCTATTATATTCGTTTCCTCTGCCTTCATTTGCTTCTTTGCTGCCTCTTCGCTTGAGCGCTGCCTCCTTTGCTTGAGCGCTGCCTCCTTTGCTTGAGCGCTACCTCCTTTGCCATCAATGACAATATTTCCAACAGTCTCCCCCTTTGGCATTGATGGCAATCCACTTTCTCTGTTTGCTTTCTCTTTCTCTTCCTGTTTGCCTGTTCTTCCTCCTGTTGTTTGTTCTTCCTCCCCCTTTGACATCAATGGCAAAGGACGATGCCTCATCTCTCTGTATGGGTTTTTTCGTTGCATTTCTTTTCTCTGAGTTACGTTTAGGTCCTCTTCTGCCGAAATTGGACTATGCTGTGTTTCATTTGTAGTGCCTGTAATATGTGCTAGATTGCAGACATAGATGATGCATTTTACGATTGAAAGGTTCTTGTTGCTTCTGAATGCTGATAATATTGATAATGTTGATCCTGTGGACTTGTTTTATGCTTATCTTGCTGGCTGTTCTCCCCCTGGAATGATATCTTCGTTTTTTTCTCCCCCTGAGACTGTACTTTTTCTTCATATTAGAGAATAGTATCTACAGATACTACCCCTAGTTTGTCTCTCAAGTATTCGAATGGTTCTCTGGCAAGTGGTTTGGTAAATATATCTGCTATCTATTCTTTCATTGATACATAGTCCAGTTTAACTATCTTCTGAGCCACTTGTTCTCAGAGAAAATGATACTTGATTGGTATATGTTTAGTTTTTGAATGAAGCACAGGATTTTTAGATATACTTATAGCACTTGTATTATCACATTTGATTGAGATAGGTTCATTAATGCTTACCTTCATGTCTTGAAGTGTCTACTTCATCCACATGACTTGTGTGCAACATGTTGCTGCTGCTATATATTCTGCTTCAGCTGTAGACAGAGAGATGGATGTTTGTTTCTTGCTTAGCCATGCCACCAGACTTTCTCCTAGATAGAATGCACCTCCACTTGTACTCTTCCTATCATCCACACAGCTAGCCCAATTTGCATCTGTGTATGCTGTCAAGGTGAAGCTTTTGCCCTTAGGATACCAAAGCCCATATTGTGCAGTTCCTTGTAGATATCTGAGTATTCTTTTTACTGCCAGAAGATGGTTTTGTTTAGGTGCTGCTTGATATCTTGCCACTAGTCCTACTACTAGCATGATGTCTGGTCTTGAAGCTGTCAAGTACAGTAGGCTTCCTATCATGGATCTGTAGAGTTTTTGATCTACATCTGCAGAACTATCATCAGCACACAGCTTGCATCCTGTGATCATGGGGGTTGTCATTGGTTTGCACTCCTCCATTTTGAATTTTTTCAGCATTTCTTTTAAGTATTTTTCTTGAGAAATGAATGTGCCTGTGTTCTTTTGCTGAATTTGCAGCCCCAAGTAGAAACTGAGTTCTCCAATCATAGACATTTCAAACTCTGTTTTCATCTCATCAGCAAACCCTTTTGCTAGTTCATCTTTGTTGCTTCCAAACATAATGTCATCAACATATACAACAACAATTAGGAGTTCATTTTCATGCGCTTTTATGTATAGATTGCTATCTACTCCACCTCTCTTAAAACCCTGTTTTTGCAAATATTTGTCCAGTCTTGAGTACCAAGCACGAGGAGCCTGTTTCAGTCCATATAGGGCCTTCTTCAGTCTGCACACATAGTCTTCTTTGTCTGCCAATGAGAAGCCTTCTGGTTGTTCCATGTACACTTCTTCTTCTAGATCTCCATTAAGAAAAGCAGACTTTACATCCATTTGATATACCTTGAAGTCTTGATAGCATGCAAATGCCAGGAACATTCTGATAGCTTCCATTCTAGCTACAGGGGCAAATGTTTCATCATAATCAATTCCTTCTATTTGTGAGTATCCTTTGCAGACCAGCCTTGCTTTATTCCTGATTACTTGTCCTTGCTCATTCATTTTGTTTTTGAATACCCATTTTGAACCAATGATATTTTTCTCAATAGGTCTAGGAACTAGTTCCCAGGTATTGTTCTTCTCAATTTGGTCCAATTTTTCATTCATTGCTTTTATCCAATACTTGTCCTTGCTGGCTTCTTCAAATTTATTTGGCTCTATTTGTGATAACATGGCTATGTATACTTCTTCTGTTTGTTCTGTTAGCTGCCTTCTTGTCTGGACTCCTGCTTTCTTGTCTCCTATGATCTGATCTTCAGGATGATTCTTCTAAGTGTATCTTGAGGGGGTTTTCGAGCTCACCTCTGCATCATCTGTTGTCTTTCTTGTTTCATCATCATCCTTGTCTTCCTCTTCATGGTTGTCTGATGGACTGCAGCAGTCTATATTTCTTGTATTGTTTGGAAGTTCTTCATAAAATCTCACATCAATACTTTCAACTATCTTCCGAAGGATCTTGTTGTAGCACCTGTACCCTTTGCTTTTGGAAGCATATCCTAGAAAAATCCCTTCATCTGCTCTTGCATCAAATTTCCCAAGGTTTTCATCATTATTCTTTATGTAACACTTGCTACCAAAGACTTTGAAATGTTTTATTGAAGTTGGCTTTCCATGCCATAGTTCATATGGAGTCTTGTCACTGCTTGGCCTTAAGTGAGCTTTATTAAGGATATGTACTGCTGTGTGTACTGCTTCTGCCCAAAAGGTTTGAGCAATATTATTCTCTTGCATCATAGCTCTGGCTATTTGTTGTACAAACCTGTTTTGTCTCTCTGCTACTCCATTCTGCTGTGTCCCTGCAATAGTAAATTGTTGCTTTATTCCATGTTCATTACATAGGTCTGCAAAGTCATAATCTATGGATTCTCCTCCTCTGTCTGATCTGATACATTTCAGCTTGCATCTAGTTTGATTTTCTGCTAATGCTCTGAATATCTTAAATTTTTCCAATGCTTCTGATTTATTTTTGAGAAAGGCAACCCATGTCATTCTGGAGAAGTCATCTATTATTAGCATGAAATAGGATTCTCCACTTGGTGTTCTAGTTCTAGCAGGTCCACACAGGTCCATGTGCACAAGCTCGAGTGGTCTTCTTGTTGACAACTCCTCTTTAGATTTAAAGGATGTGTGAGTCTGTTTCCCCAATTGACAAGATTTGCATATAGTACTTGAAGGCCTTTTTATTTCTGGCATGTCTTTGACAGCTTTCTTCTTGCTCAATTTGATGATATGGTCAAAGCTGAGATGTCCCAATCTCCTATGCCACAACCATGACTCCTCAATTTTGCTAAGATGGCAAGCTTCATCTTCCTCTTTCACTATGTATACATTGTTCTCTGTTCGAACACCTTTGAGCAGAGTCTTTCCTGTTGTGCTTGACCTGACTACACAATCTTGTGCTCTAAAAAGAACTTCACAACCTTTGTCACACATCTGACTGACACTCAGTAAATTTTCTTTCAGTCCATCCACAAATAGTACCTCTTGGGCTTTTCCTCTGCCATTGTCTATGCTGACTGAGCCTTTTCCCTTGATCTTTCCCGATTTATCATTACCAAAAATAACATTGCCAGATTTCTTTTCATCAAGAGTTATAAACTTGCTTCTGTCTCCAGTCATGTGTTTGGAGCAGCCACTATCCAAGTACCACTGGCTTTTCAGATCTTGAGCAGTTAGAGCCAGGTCACAGTTATTCACCTTCTTTATCCACCGGAGGCCCCCTTTTGAACATTTGATTATAGTTTTTGCAGAACTGTGAGCATGAACAAAATTGCTTTGACTCATAAACCTCCTTGAGGTATTGAACATCAGTCTTTGTCTATACTTTCTACATTCAATAATTTTATGGCCAAATTCCTTACAATAAAAACAATAACCATAGAAATTATTTGCATACCCGATGTAAGGTTGTTTTCTCCATTTGTTTGTTTGAGATAGCCTCTTCACTGTTTGCATCTTTTGCAGGTCTGAATTACTCTTCCTTGCATAACAATATGCAACAATGTGTCCTGGCTTGTGGCAGACATAGCAGGTGGCATTCTTCATAGGAGGGAAGAATTTCCTCTGATGACTTCCAAATTTGATATACTTAGGGGCATATGATTCTTTTTCTGCCATCTTAGTATTCATTATATTCTTTGTTACTAGAGGTTTCTTTTGCTCTCTGTCTCTCTTATTGCAGATATCTTCTTTTGTAGGAATTATTTGAGCTACTTCCTCATCCTTCTTTGCTTTTACAAAAGTAATCTCTCTGTCAACCTTTTCTTTTCCTTTACTTGATTCTCCTTCGTAGCCTATTCCAGTCTTTATCAAAGGGGATCTTTGAGCAACCAAAATTTCATTCAACTTAATAGAGCTTGTTGTTTGAGAAGGGTATATAGAAAATTTCTGTTGAGCCTTTTCTAATTTCTTTCTCAAACATAGAATTTCTTCTTCCAGCTTCTCTTGTTCTCGAGATTTATCTTTAATTTGCTGAAGTAACATATCTTCTATCTTCTTGGCTTCTTCAAGCCTTACCTTCAGCAGCATGAGGACTTCTGAATTTTGTTCTTCTTTAACACATTTGAGGAGAATATCTTTTTTTTTTCTACATTTTAGTTTGAGTCTCTCAATCTCCTCCAGAGCACTTCTTAGCTCCCCCTCAAGATCGACTTCCCCTTCTTCTTCTTCTTCTAGCAAGAGTCCTTCAGGATCTTCTATGGCCATTAGTAAAAATTCAGAGGTTCCCTCTTCTCCTGAGGGTTCATCTGAGTCTTCAGATGCACTGTTGTCTTACTGTGCATAGAAGGATTTTCTGCTGAATTTATTTCCTTTCTGCCAATTCTTTGATGTGTCTTTCTCTGATTCTTGAGCTTGATTTCTTACTTTCTTGTGAGGACATTTAGCAGCATAATGTCCAACTCTTCCACAGTTAAAGCATTTGAAGGGAATTTTACCTTTGTATCTACCTGAGCCTCTATCCAGTTTCTTGACAAATTTTGCTTCTTCTTCATCTGAGCAAGAGCATATTTCTTCCTCTTCTTCTTTCTTCTTTTCTATTTTAAAGGTTGCTTCCCTCGAACTTGGTTTCTTCTGTGGGAGCCTCATTTCATAGGCTGTTAGATTTCCAAGTAGTTGGTTCATGGTCAAAGTCTCCCAAACCGCTGTCTCTTCTATTGCAGATACCTTGGGATTAAATCTGGATGGGAGTGATCTTAGAATCTTTTGCACAACTATACTTTCTGGTATGGTTTCTCCAAGAGCTTTCATATTGTTAACAATTTCTGCAACTTTTAAGAAGAAGTTGCCAACATCTTCATCATCATTCATTTTTAAGTTTTCAAATTGGGCTCTATATACTTGAAGTTTGGCAGTTTTTATTTCTGGTCTCCCTCATGTATGTCTTCAAGAGTATCCCATATTTTCTTGGCAGTGTCTTTGTGCATTACTTTAATAAAATCTGCTTCACATAATCCATTCAGGATGGCATTCATGGCTTTTGCATTAGCCACAAAATCTTGTTTTGTGTCCTTTTCTGAGTCAGTTGCCTTCGGGGCATATCCTAATTCCACAGCAGCCCAGACTTCTATTCCTAGAGACATTATGTATGTCTTCATTCTAATTTTCCAGAAAGCATAATTTTCACCGGTGAAGAAAGGGGCTTTATTGGTTGAGCATCCTTCTTTACTAGCCATCTTGGGAACCTAGGATCTCCTTTCAGTTGTTAGACTTGTACAAAGGAACCCGCTCTAATACCAATTGTTGAATCTCTAATTAAACTGAGAGGGGGGGGGGGGTGAATCAGTTTAATACATTCCTGATCTTTTAAAATTTTCAATAAACTTATTTACACCTTCATTTCAAACTCTATTTGATGTGAGAGTAATCTTAGAATGTAATCTGAAAGTATTAGTTTAATAGAGCAGTAGACTTAATTTGAGAGCAACAGGTATTAAGCAAATGATACATATCAGATCAATACATAAATATCATGCACAGAGACTCCAGATATAAGTGGAAACCCATAAAGGGAGAAAACCACATCTTATTATTGTTGTGATGCAAAGGCAAGCTCCAACTCCCTCTCACCACTGTTTTTCTGCATGCACCAACCTACAGGAGGCTCCTACCTCAATTCTGCAAGCTACAACTTGCAAGGAAGCACCAACTCCCTTCAGTTTTCTGCAGGCACCAACCTACAGGAGGCTCCAACCTCAGTCAGCTACAACTGACGACTATCAAGCTGCAACTTGATAGGGAAGCTCCAACTTCCTCAATTTATCAAACTGAATGTTTGCTGATTTTCTTCAGATATCAGCTCTGTTCTGTAGCTTCTCTTAATCTTCTCTGCCTTCTATATTCTGCATTCTCTCTATATATGCTCTCTCCCTTGCTCTCTAAAAAAAACTCTCTCTGTATATCAAGATGATATTATTTATATATTTCCTCACATGACTGTCTGTATTCTGCTTGGAATTCGAAATGGAAAGTCATGTCTCTTTGCCTTCTGCCTTCTCACTCCTTTTATCAGCTTACTCAGAAATTATAACTGTAGGTGTCAATTTGAACATTACAGTGGGAGTTTGTTTTCTCTCGGAGACTTGCCAATGCATCACAAAAAATAAAAACAATTAAACCATTTACATTCGAATTACAATGTGAATTCCAGCTCACTTATTTTGTCTCTTGGTTTGCTGCGCATTTGTCTTTTCTGTGACTGTATGCTTTTCTGTCCTCTGCTGTGGTGTATTTGCTGCATACGTGAAACAGTGCTTTTATATCAGTGCCTCTTAGAAAAATACGTGACTGCTGACTTGCAGCAAGTGTCTTGTTGATGTGGAACTTTCCGCAAGCGGAATGGACATATATCACAGTCGTATATTAATAATCGCCCTCCCGTTAAGCTGAGGCCCGTGGGTCTACAGACCGTGCGGCATATTTTAATATAACCGCAACCATGTTTTATATATCTAACAACACCCTTTTAATATAACTGCTGGGCAGTTTCAACCAACGCGTATCATATCCATGGTCCGTTTATAATACAACACTTTAATAATGTCGCCCTCTCTTCAATGTAGTATTTTACTTAAACTCCTTTCTTTTCACTTTAATGTATATGAACCCTTTCTCATGTATCTTTCGGCGATATATTAATAGACCCATTTAACATAGGAAACAACCTTTCGGGCCACCTTGTCACGCTTTCCGATGCACTGACTCTCCTCCGATTGCGATTGATCGCTCCTGCTGCGATTACGATTGATCGCAATCACAAACTTTGTTTGCATGTCTGCTGTTTAACTCCTATGCGATTGAATCATTGCGATCTCCGATTGCGATAACTATTCCTGCGATTGTTCCGATTGCGATTGTTTAACTCCGTCAGCGATTCTCCGATTGATCGCAATCGCAACTTTGAGTTGCAAGTCCCGCTGCTTTGTTTACCTCCGATGCGATTGGGAAGGGGTCCCACCATATAAAACTTCGTTTTGTGTGCTCCATAATATATACCTTGGACCTTTGGTTATATGCTCCGGGCTCCATTGCACTCGCAAATTCTCTGTTTATTTAAGTTCCGAGATTTATCAATTGCGGTTTATAGACCCATCGGGTCCGGATTCTCATCGCAATCGCAATTTCCTGTGGGTTACATATTACGCTGCTCTTGTGATCTCCGATTGCGATTGGTTGAGGGGTCCCACCTTATAAGCCATTTCGTTTTGATAGAACCTTTGATTATATAGATATAAAGCGCTCCGCTTGTATATAACTGATATATATGTTTATATATATATTTTTCCGCTGGAGTGAAGCGATTCCCGGAATTATGTTTGTATATGTTATATGTGCTCCGCTTGC